>CM065120.1:1632500-1652500 GCA_033026305.1 Cirrhinus molitorella
TAAGTAAATGAATAGAGTATAAGTCAAAAAGGGCTTTTTTATTCTAAATTAATTTCAGTACAACTACTACTGTGTTGTATATTTACAGTTGTGCTTTACAAATTTACTTTAGAATTTCAATATAATTTATAATACATTATTTTTTTCTTAATATTAATATTATTATTTTTAAAATGTATGTTATTTTAGGGTGAAATACGTGTGTGTGTGTGTGTGTGTGTGTGTGTGTGTATATATATATATATATATATATATATATAATAATTATTATTATTATTATTATTATTATTATTATTTTTTTTTTTTTTTTTTTTTTTTTTTTCAGTCAGTGAAATATGTTGTGCTGTTATTTTATTTTATTTATTTATTTGCATTTTCTAGGGCTGTCAAATGATTAATCATGATTAATCACATCCAAAATAAAAGTTTATGTTTATATACTATATGCGTATTTACTTTGTACATTTATTATGTACATATAAATACACACACATACATGTATATATTAAAACTAAATATTTATATGTATATATATTTATACCTGTATACAATATAGATTATAAATAAATATAAATATTTTAGTTATAAATCTAAAACATTTTTCCTTCATATATACATGCATGTGTATGTATTTATATATACATAATAAATATACACAGTACACAAATATATAGTATGTAAACATAAACTTTTATTTTGGATGCGATTAATCGTTTGACAGCACTAGCATTTTCTCATATTTCAGTTAGAAATATTGTTATTTATTTGATTATTTCTTTGTTTTTCATTAATTTCTTTCTTTTTAGTTTTTTTTTTATTTATTTAAATATGAAATTCAAGTGGATTGGTATAGGCCAAGTTATTTATTTATTTATTACTTGTTTTGAAATACACCCTATACATGAAATGCTGACAGCCCGTGAATCCATATTAGTAAAAGTGCCAAAAATACCAAAAATTGTCCAGAAATTCTGTAAGTATAATCCTGTGTGTCCTGAATGTACTGTGTGCTCGAACGCTTCACTATAGCCCTTAATGACTGAATCACGAAAACATGCAGATGAATGTGTTCCAAATGGACAATGAAGTAAGTGTTTGTGGTGAGCCGTTAGTCCTGAACATCACTGAGAGCAAGATGAGAGCGGAAGAGAAGATGATAGAGAAACCGTAGACAGGAAAAGAAGAGATAAAAACAAACGAGACGGAGACAGTCTTCAACAGCAGAGCAGAGATGGTAAAAAGACAGCTAAACTGGAAAATATGGACAAAAAACTTTCATTATGTCAATTTCCCACTTTTTAAAATCATAAGCAGAAGTATTATACAGTGAGAAATATAAATTCAGTTACATTTTTGACTAGTGTAAAACTGCTGATAAATGAACATAAGGTCTGATTATTTATTTATTATTTAACATAAAAGTTTTCAACCTTTTTGTTTGGGCAACTGTTAATGTTTCCAGTATGTGTCCTTTAAACCTTTATCAAATGGATGCATTCAGTTATATAGCAATGGGCTCTTAAAATACTGTACAAATGTGTCAAATAATGACATATAATATTAATTACTAATGAGAATCTTTAGTCAAAAAACAAACAAACAAAACAAAACAAAACAAACAAAAAAAGAAATCAGATCTGTGTATTATGTATTATTTTAAACAACAACAACAACAAAATATATATGAAAATATAATTGCTTTTCTGCAATTAACACTGCATTTATTTTAATAAATATATAGAAAAAAAAAATAATATTGTAGAATGTTAATGCAATTTAAAATAGTGATTTTCCATTGTAGTATATAATAATAATAATAATAATAATAATATATATATATATATATAATAATATATTCCTGTGATGCAAAGCTGAATTTTCAGCATCAGTGTCACATGATCCTTCAGAAATTATTTTAATATACTGATTTATTATCAGTGTTGGAAACAGTTGTGCTGCTTAATATTTATTTATTTTTTTTAAATAGAAAACTTTTGTAACAATAGACAGCTTGTTCAAATTTGGGGACAGTAATTTTTCTCTTTCTTTTTCTCTTTGAAGGAAATTAATAATTTTATTCAGCAAGAATGTGTTAAATTGATAAGTGATTATAAAGACTTACATTGTTAGAAAAAGATTTATATTTTGAATAAATACTGCATAAATATTAAGCAGCACAACTGTTTCCAAAATTGATAATAAAAAAGAATAAGTCAGTATATTAGAATGGTTTCTGAAGCATCATGTGACACTGAATACTGGAGTAATGGCTGATGAAAATTTACCTTTGCAAGTATTTTTTTAATTATTTTTTACATTTTTGATCAAAGAAATGGAACTTTGATGAGCAAAAAATTAATAAATAAATAAATAAAATAAAAATAAATAAACTGAAAATATTAGTTCTTTTTTCACACCTAGACTGTTTCATTTGCAGCATGTTTGTGAATGACAGCACTTTTTACACTAATTATTTTTTCAGTGTCATGCCCAACAAATAAATCTAAAAATGAACAAATAAATACAATTAAAAAATAAATAAATATATCATTATCCCATTAAACTATTTCTTATGCATGTGCCAAATGCATAGGTATAAATGTAATGAGATAATGAGATATTTGACAAGGTAACACTGCATTCAAAGTACTCATGCTCATATGAATGAAGAATGTTTTCTAAATACGGTAATCACATGGTATATGCAGCAGACACTATCATCACCTTACCATTATAGTATGTAATTGTAAGAACCCTCTTTAGTTCCTAATGTTGCATTCACAGGATAATTGTAGACTGCAGCGCCACCTCTTTTTTGTCCAGTGGAAGGACCTAATATAGCTGAAATGTGTTATCTAAGCTTACAGCGCCCCCTGTCTGTGAACAGTACAACACTGAGCCGTGCTGTAGATTTGAGATCTGTTTCCACGAGTGTCCAGCAGGTGTCAGACTGAAGTCAAACGCGCCAGTCTTTCCATATGTGGCAGGAGGGAATATGTGTGTGAGTTGAGGCCTTACGCCTGATCCTTCACATTATGCAATAATCATTTATCTAGAGCAGGTAACTTTGTTTTCTAGAGCAGGTTTTGAGTTTTTTAACAGTTGATACTATAGCGTGCATTTACTTGATCACTGGCAAATGAGCTGTTTTCAGTGGTTTTTGTTGCAATGCATTCTTTGTGAAGCATGCATTTGATGCTACCTTCGATTCGGATTTTAATACTGCTGCTATTTGCAAAAACTTCCATTGCAGCAGGACTTCCAAACGTTCGTCTCATGTTCTCTCAGCTGTACAGCCCTCAGGCGTCTTCACCTCCATATCCCGTGGAATGTCTGCTTGTTGTTTTGACACGGGTTTTAAAGTATTAAGTCGTCAACGTTCTTCAATTAGAATCTCTAATCAAACTAGACATTGCTGAGAGATCCCATGTCATTTATAGTTGTAAATCACTTGAATTGCAAGCAAGATGGATTTAATGATAGTGTCTGCTTCTGTCTGTGCATCTATTGTTGGCTCGTCTCATCTGCTGTAGATATTTCGGTTCACTCGAGTCATATTTACACGCAGTTAACTCAGGCATGAAAATAGAGCTGATAAATCTCTCAGGTCTCGCTACGGCAGCGTCTCTTTGTTAGTTTACTCATTTAATACTGTCTAGACAGAACACAGATATAGCACGCTTAAGCCCGGGAGTGTGCTTTATGGAAATAGGGGGATGCAAACTTGAAAGCTTGCATACTTGCAGACTTACACTGCAAAAAATGCTTTTCTTACTTAGAGTTTTTGTCTCGTTTCCAGCCAAATTATCTTAAAAATTCTTTAGTCAAGAAGGGTTTTCTAGAAGAGAAAGCAAAAATTATCTTAAAAAAATGTAAGCAAAATTAAGTGAGTTTTTGTTTGAAAAAAGAAAAATAATCTTATTTCAAGTAGAAAGTTTTCTACTTGAAATAAGATTATTTTTCTTTTTTCAAACAAAAACTCACTTAATTTTGACTTGGTTTTTTTCTGAAAACAAGACAATAATTTTTACGTGTCTAGAAAATCCTTCTTGATTTAAGCATTTTAAAATATTTTGGTTGGAAACAAGACAAAAAATCTCAGTAAGAAGAGCATTTTTTGCAGTGCTTTTGCTTCAAATGTTAATATCATTTAATTCAGTTCTTAAATATTCAGTTTTGTAGCATCTTTCAGCTCAAACTGATGACTCTCATTTAAAATGAATGATTTTAGGTTGCTGTGATGCTGCATTTTCACTGTAACACACACAAAAACGATGGTCTTCCTCTGTAAAATCAAGATACATTTACTAGAGAAACAAAGTGGTGTAAGATATTAAGTCTTAAAAATTTGTCAAACATTGCTTGTCTTGTCAAAAAAGGCTTATCTTGCTTAGTGTTTTTGTCTTGTTTCTAGGCATAATATCTAAAAACTCTTAAATGATGATGAATTTACTAGATAAGCAAAATTGACTTAAGATATTTAGTCTTTTTACTTTTTACTTTACTAAGATACTTTTAATAAAACTGTTATTATTTAGATATGTTGACTAACTTTTTTGCAGTGAAAGTGAATTCATGCTTAAAACAAGAACAAATACCTGCCAGTGGGGTCAGAAAAATACATTTAATTCAAAGGGAAAACAAGATTGTTTTTCTGATGCCACTGGCTGATATTTTTCTTGAATAATAAACAAATAAAATTAAAATAAATAAATGCAAAAAATAAAAATGCATTTTGCAAATCAGCTTTAAACTGATTGCTGTCTTGGTAAAACAATTTTGTATGAAACATTACGTTTATTAAAGTATTTCTGATGAGAAAGGTCACTGAGAAACAGAGTGTGGAGAGTAAATCAGGCCACTGTAAGAGAGCAGAGCAGCCTGATGAATAAGATCATTCATTTAAGACACTGGCAGTGTGTAGGCCGGCACTCAGGATGTGAAGCGGGTTGTCATTTCTTGTCGTTAATGAAGACGGCAGTGCCAGCACTTCTGAGTCGACAGCCTAATGTCTACAGCAGGAGCTGAGAGGCCATGCCCACACAGAGCAGGCCACACCCACCCAAAGACAACCTCTGATGGACTAAACAGGTGTGTGTGTGTGTGTGTGTGTGTGCAAAAGAGAGAAATGGAGACATAGGTGAGGCATAGACAGCCAGAGATGGAAACTAATTGCAATTTTTCAGCAAAAAAACTCTAAACCGTTTTTTTTTTTTTTTCCTGTAAAAATTCCAAAACATTTTTAAAACCTGTCCATTTAACTGAGAAGTTTTTTAGAATTTAACTTCTATTTTAAAAAAGTGAACAATTTGAGCTGAAAACAATACAGACACCTTAATGCAGTACAGCTAGATGTTCTGAAGTGATGCTGATGGTGCAAAAGTCAATCGCACAATGCTGAGATGCTCTGGGCAGATGCTAGGGTGTTGCTATGCACTTGCTAAGGTGTTCTGAGTTGTTAATGTGTTGCTATGCAATTTTTAGATATTTAGGATGTTGCTAGACTGTTGCCAGGGTGCTATGCAGTGACTAAGGTGCTCTGAGTCTGTAAAGCATATTGCTATTGCTTATTTCTTTGTGGTTGTTAGGGTGTTGCTATGTGATTGCAAGGGTGTTCTTTGGTGCATTGTCATGCAGTTATTAGGGTGTTCCTTGTATTTTAAAGCACATTGCAATGGAGTTGCCAGGGTGTTGCTATGCAGTTACTAATATGCTCTGAGTTTTTTTTTTATGCGGTTAATAGGCTAAGGAATTTTAAGTGCAGATGTTAGGATGATGCTAGGCTGTTGGGTTGTTGCAATGTGGTTGCAAGATTGTTGTAGGTTGTTGCCAGGGTGTTGCTATGCAGTTACTGTGTTCCAAGTATTTTTAAGCACATTTCTATGTTCTAGTTTTACTTTCTGGTTGCTAGGATGTTTTTAGGCTGTTAATATGGTGTTTCTATGTTGTTGCCAGGGTGTTGCTATGCAGTTACCAATGTTCTCTGTGTTTTTTGTTTAATGCACTTTATAGGCTAAGGCATTCTGAGTGCTTTTTTTTGGCTATGCAGTTGCTAGGATGATGCTAGGCTGTTGGGTTGTTGCTATGTGGTTGCATGATTGTTCTGGGTTGTTGCCAGGGTGTTGCTATGCAGTTACTAATGTGCTCTTTGTTTTTCTTTAATGCACTTTATAGTCTAAGGTATTCTGAGTGTTCTTTTTTCGACTATGCAGTTGTTAGGATGATACTAGGCTGTTGGGTTGTTGCTATGTGGTTGCATGATCATTGTAGGTTGTTGCCAGAGTGTTGCTATGCAGCTAATGTGCTCCAAGTTTTTTTTAAAGAATATTTTTATGTTCTAGTTTTACTTTGTGGTTGCTACTAGGATGTTTTTAGGCTGTTGCTATGTGGTTGCATGATTGTTCTGGTTTGTTGCCAGGGTGTTGCTATGCAGTTACCAATGTTCTCTGTGTTTTTTGTTTAATGCACTTTATAGGCTAAGGCATTCTGAGTGCTTTTTTTGGCTATGCAGTTGCTAGGATGATGCTAGGCTGTTGGGTTGTTGCTATGTAGTTGCATGATTGTTCTGGGTTGTTGCCAGGGTGTTGCTATGCAGTTACTAATGTGCTCTGTGTTTTTCTTTAACGCACTTTATAGGCTAAAGTATTCTGTGTGTTTTGTTTTTTTGGCTATGCAGTTGTTAGGATAATGCTAGGCTGTTGAGTTGTTACATGATTGTTCTGGGTTGTTGCCAGGGTGTTGCTATGCAGTTGCTAATGTGCTCTGAGTTTTTTATGCAGTTGATAGTCTGATAAGGTATTCTGAGTGTTCTTTTCTTTTTTTGACTATGCAGTTGCTAGGATGATGTTAGGCTGTTGGGTTGTTGTAGTGTTGATTGCAAGATTGTTGTAGGTTGTTGCCAGGGTGTTGCTATGCAGTTACTAATGTGCTCTGTGTTTTTTGTTTAATGCAGTAAGGTATTCTGAGTATTTTTTTATTATTATTTTGCCTATGCAGTTGTTAGGATGATGCTAGGCTGTTGGGTTGTTGCATGATTGTTCTGGGTTGTTGCCAGGGTGTTGCTATGCAGTTGCTAATGTACTCAGAGTTTTTTTATGCAGTTGATAGTCTAAGGTATTCTGAGTGTTCTTTTCTTTATTGGCTATGCAGTTGCTAGGATGATACTAGGCTGTTGGTTTGTTGCTATGTGGTTGCAAGATCATTGTAGGTTGTTGCCAGGGTGTTGCTATGCAGTTGCTAAGGTGCTCTGAATGGATTTTCAGCATAGCGGTAGGGTGTTCCAGGTGATTGAAGAACAATATCCTTCGTTTCACACAAAAATCTTCTTTTGTTTCTTTCCCAAATCTATTTGCTGTCTGTTTGTTTCAGTCTCACTGCTCAGCTCTTCGGTTCATTTCTGTTTTTCAGCTTCACTCCTCTGTCCTTAATATTTTGCTTTCCTCTCACGTACGGCTCGATCTCATTCTCTTAACAGACGTGAATCCAAGCGTTTCAGTGTGCCGCTCCAAGACGACTCCCAAAAAAACCTGGCTGCGATTGGTCTTTAGCTTGTAGCATTTCATCTCAAGGTCAAAGAGGCAGAACAGATGGGTTTTCCTTCAGGTTAGAAGCGGTTTTAGCTCTAGAACTAACTCGCTGGCTTTTCTGTGAACAGGAATGTGAGTGAGAATAAACAGAGTCTATTTGTTTCTCATTTGCTAATCATTTCCTCACGTTATTATGTGATCAATATGGCCGCGGTCTCATGAGCCACATTTCTTCTCAGTTTTTATTTGCCGTCAGGTGTTGGCCATGTGGGGTGAGAAAATCATGCTGGAACATCCTGATCTGAAAGGAAAAACAGTACGTGTTTTGCGTTGTGTGCATGTAAAATCTTTCGTAAGTTATGAACAAGTACTAGAAGTAATGTAGTAAACAGAGATGATTAGTTCTCTATTTATTTAATTTACTAGCAAATGCGTTCGGAAACCTTTGCCTATCTGTACTCATGTAGGCCTACACAGCAATGTTGTAATTGTTAACTAAATCTAATAAAGTAGTTGTATTAATTGAAATAATAAAATAAAATATAAATATTAGAGCAAGTTAAATTAAAAACACTTTAAAGTTTAAGAATTGATGCCTTGCAACTAAATTAAATAAGTTGTACTAAGTACTAAAATAAAATAAATCTAAATATTAAGACAATAATTTAAAAAGATAAAGCGCATGGCAAAATGCTTAAAAAAAGTAATATTAAAAATAGTTTTCATGAACTGAAATACTTCTTAAAAATTAAGCAAATAAGTTGAAGTGCTAAAATTACTAACACTGAAATAAAAAGAAAGCTAAATAGAAATATTAAGGACTTAAAAAAATGCTAAAAGCCCATAACAACATGACTAAAATTTTAATTAAAAAGTACTATTATAAAACATTTTCATTAATTCATATAAAATAAAATGTACATATTACACACTATAAATCTTGCCTTTTGCAACTAACTTGAATAATTTTAAGTATTGAAATTACTAAATAAAATGCAAAATGCCTAAAACTTAAAGTAAAATAGCATTGAAATTAAAACTGAAAATACCAAAATAAAAGCTAATTTAAGTATGCATTTTCACATTATTTTAAATTAAATAAAGACGTGTTTAATGGTTTGAATTAAAGACATGTTTAATCATGTTGTGTTTGTGTCTCATTTGTCAACATTAACTTGTATTATATGACACAAAATTTGCCTTGAGCCACCCTGCTCTCCAGATATCACATTGGCCATTAAAGAAACATTTCGTTCGACCACAAATTAATATAACCTTACAAATATGACAGAACTACATTCAATATGCCATTACAGCTCATTTGAGGTTGTGTGCAATCATAATAAATCTCTAAACAGAGATCAGAACACCAGTGAGATGTCATTTATGTGTTTAGTTAGCGCGCTCCAAATGTATATGTGTATCTGGAGCGCTGCCGTGCGCCGAGCGGCCTGCACGCGTGCCGTGTCTCTGAGCGCTGACAGGATCTTGGAGGCTGTTCGGACGGCCTGCCGAACCTGGCCACAGCTCAGCCACGAGGCCTGGAATCTGGGTTAACAGAGAGAGCAGAGAAATAAAAGCAGAGACGGCTAAAGCACAGACTATGCCAAAGGGAAGTGAGGTCATTGCGGCGGCTTCTTTCGCGCTGTTCTGCGGTTGTCACCTCGTCTTCTCGCTCCACGGTGGTGGACATAAATAATCGCACGAGAGAGATTTCTGCAGGTTTCTTCACAATTTCACACGTTATGGATCTAATGGGCTTCGGTCTCTAGTACCAACGGCCGCACATTTAAACGCTCTCCGCTAAGATGAGAGCAACAGGTGGTAGAACGGAAAGAGCTTGAACGTTTTGTCATTTTTTCCAGGTGGTCTTTTTCTCTTTGTGGTTAATCTCAGCTGTTGTAAACGCAGAGGCCTCAGGAGATTTCTATTAACGATAGAATGATATTAACAATCTCCCAAGTTTTTTTTTTTTTTTTTTCCTCCATTCTGTCACCGATGGAGTTTTAGTTCTTTGCCACTGTCGCCTTTGGCTTGCTTAGTTGGGGACGCTTCATTTCTGGTGAAATCGTCTACTTGATTGCACAGATGCTATTTGAACTGAACTGAGCTGGATGATGACATCAATGAATAAACAATGAACTGACTTTAACTGGAAAATTGAGTGTTTGCTATTATCCTTTTGCATTATCGACACACACTGCAAAAAAATGCTTTTCTTACTTAGATTTTTTGTCTTGTTTCCAGCCAAATTATCTAAAAAATCTTAAATCAAGGAGGATTTTCTAGACAAGTAAAAATGATTGTCTTGTTTTCAGAAAAAAAAGTCAAAATTAAGTGAGTTTTTGCTTAAAACAAGCAAAATAATCTGCCAATGGGGTGAGAAAAATAATCTTATTTCAAGATGAAAGATTATTTTTATTACCCCATTGGCAGATAATTTTGCTTGTTTCAAGCAAAAACTCACTTAATTTTGACATATTTTGTCTGAAAACAAGACAATAAGTTTTACTTGTCTAGAAAATCCTTTTTGATTTAAGAATTTTTAGATATTTTAGCTGGAAACAAGACAAAAAATCTAAGTAAGAAAAGCATTTTTTGCAGTTCACTGTTTTCCTGTTTAACAGGGCCTAAAGCACTATAATGGTAAAAGAAAAAGTGTGCTGAAGTGCACATATTAACATGCATCTTCTCTAATACTTGTACTCAAATTGACTTGGTCAAACCTGTTTGATGAATACTGCACATCCATGCATGCTACTAATTGGACCTACTGCTTTTCACATACACTAAATTGTCAAAAGTATTGTTAATGTTGAAGCACATAATGATATTGTGGGCAGTCCTTCTAACAAATACAAATGACTTGTGCAAATGGGTAGAGTCATTTTAGACACTTCCAAAACTGAAGCTGATGGATGGAAATGCAACTTTTAAATGCATGAATTATGCTTCCATCTTTGTTGCTACAGTTTTGGAAGTGCCTTTTTCTGTTCTAAAGAGGGGGGTGTCCCAATACTTTTGTTCATATAGTGTATGTACAAGTCATTGGTGTTTGGTGATGAGTTTTTGGCTCAAGCTCTGCATTTAAAGTCACACGAGAAGTTAAGACTTGGCTCTATGCGGACCAGTCAATTTCTTCCACACTGACTGAATCAAACATTTCTCTGTGAACCTTGCCTTATACACAAAGGCATTGTCATGTTAGAATAAAAAAAGGTCCTGTCCAAACTTTTGCTATAAAATTAGAAGCACACTATTCCCTAGAATAACATTATATGCTTAAACATTAGGATTAGTACTCATGGAAAGTACTAAAGTAGTCAAACCTGTTCATTAGAAGAGGGTTTGCCTGTATGGCAAAATATATAATTTTAAATATCCTTTAAAATATTTAAAAATTGCCAAAATGTATTTGCAAAAATGTTTACCAATATTTAATGATATTGCGTATTCTGTCATCTTATTTAATGCATGCTGTGTAGAAGGTAATACTAATACTAATACTAATAAGCAAAATACTCTTGTTTTCTGTTTGAAATAAGATTTTTTTGCTTACCCCATTGGCAGATTATTTAGCTTGTTCTAAACAAAAACTCACTTAATTTTGACTTGTTTTTTTCTGAAAACAAGAAAATAATTTTCACTTGTCTAGAAAATCCTTCTTGATTTAAGAATTGTTGGCTGGAAACAAGACAAAAAAAATCAAAGTAAGAAATGTATTTTTGCAGTGTATGGTTGAACTGGATCAACAAAGGATAGCAGCAAAGTCATTGGTTAATAAAATGGGATTAAATACATAAAGAAAACAAAAAGTAACTCAGATTTTTCCTGGAAATGAAAAAGTAATGCATTACTTTACTAGTTACTTGAAAAAAGTAATATTACATAACTTGTAATGCGTTACCCCAACACTGTTTGTTAGCTGGGGTATTCTGACTGCTTTTTCATTACTTTTAAACCATTTTTGACCTTGTTTTGACAGTTTTGTATAGGAACATTTTGTAAACGAGCGTTTGTGAAGAATTACACAAAAGTAATACATAAAATTCTTTGCATATATGAAGCTTGTTGTAAGTGAACAATGGATATCTGATGCTGTGCTTTTAGCCTGTTCACATACAAACCAGAAGTCTTGTGCTTTCCTCCTTTCCTGGCTCTACCTGCTTTAATCGCCGCTCGCCTTTGTTCTCCCGTGGGATCTTGAAGAAAGCAGGATGAAGGGGAGCGGAGATGGAGACTCTTGCATGTTATCTGCTCTGGAATGCCACGACAAAGCCACCGAAGAGAAACCCTTTTTTTTTTTTTAAGACGCACACACTCATACAGGGCTCATTGTTGGCGGTGTAGCCTCTGTGATCAGGCAGGCCTAAGAATGATCAGCGTACGGCCCCTTCTCCGCTTTCTTCCCATCTCACCCCTGATCCCGGGCCCCGTCGGCTCCACACAGAGCGCTCTCACAACCCTGCACACTCCGATTATTATCTGCCCAACGTTCTTCCTGCTTTTTCATCTGCCCTCTGCTTTTGTCCTCTCGTCTCTTTGCTCATTTCCTCTCTTCCACCGCTGTGTCCTTGCTCACCTGTGGAGGGACGCAGCCAGCGGGAACACGTTCAGCAGGGAGGCTGTTGTGCTTGGAACTTTCTCGTTGCATGACATAATTCCATTAGATCATTTTTTTTCGCATGTGCTTTGAGGACTTATTAAAGATTACGTAAGTTTGAAAGATCAATCAGAGCTGACGTGGTCATATCTCTTAATATGAAGTGACGTGTTTAGGATTAGCTGTACTGTCTAGGGAATTAATTTGGGATCTGTAACACATTTAGACTATTTTTATCTCGAATGCACAGTTGTCGAAAAGGAATGTAAATGGAAGGGGGCAAATATTCCTTCACAGAACTGTCATTGTCTCAGATGCAGGGTTGCCAGGTTTTCACAACAAAACCCGCCCAACTGCTACTCAAAACTAACCCAAATCTAGTCCCCCTGTTAAAAATCACATTCAGGTGGATAAAATACACGGTTTTTGTCAGGATTCCCCTGGTAAATTCCCATTTCAGGGGCTAAATATGACGTTATTGGGGGTCGATTCAGCCCGCGGCCATCAAAAACAACCCGCGGCAACAATGTAAAAGTAGCCCAATTCTGTGGGAAAACTGCGGACTTGGCAACACTGCTCAGATGTTTCTTAAAAATGGAGAAATTCTTTATATTAAAAAAAGGTAAACAACAATAGAGATAAATTAGTGAACAGCCAATATATTGTATGTAAAGCTATAAAATGATGCTTAAAATACATTGCATGGGTCAAAATTATCGATTTGTCTTTTATGCCAAAAATCATTAGGATATTAAGTATTATGTTCCATGAAGCTATTTTGTAAGTTTCCTACCAGAAATATTTCAAAACTTAATTTTATTAGTAATATGCATTGCTAAGAGAACTTTCTCAATATTGCAGATTTATTTTATTTTATTTTATATATTTTTTATTGTTTTTTGCACACTCTTTTAATTTAATTTAATTTAATTTAATTTAATTTAATTTAATTTAATTTAATTTAATTTATGCATGCTCAGATTCCAGATATACAAATATTTGTATCTCGGTTAAATATTGTCCTATACTAACAAAGCATATATCAATTTAAAAAAAAATGACCCCTATGAGTGGTTTGTTTTAATAAAATGTTGTTTTAATTACTTTTTATTCATTCAGCAGATTTTGACTAAAGCAATTTGTCAAAGAGCCAACAATATCTGTAGAATGCCAAATTTATTAGACTACTAGATTCTAGAAAATACTGTGTTAAGACTTGTGGTCTTAGTTGGGAATCTAAGCAGTCATTTCCATTGTTCTCAGTTTAATCTCATTGCTATTTAAATGAAAGAGCTTTCCTTTGAAATTGGGAAGGTATTCAGTGCCGGATGATAAACTTGACATCTAGATTCAGGAAAAAAGTCAATGTTGTGCTAAAAGCAAATGCACGAGTGATACGGCAGCCATAAATCTGAGTGTTTTGAGAGCTTGTGTTTCGGTCGCTATGGCAAGACGTCTGTTTTCTCTCCTCTCAGCACTCGTTTCCATTCAGAAGTGAGAAAGCAGAATGAATGGAATGCTAGAAAGAACGTGCCACCTCAACCAGCATCAGACGCGCCGCCTTTTCCAGGCACTTCACACTTGACCCATGACTGCTCGTGACCTTTACTTTGCCTTGATCTTCATCTACTCTTTAGAGACGCTTAATCAAACACCGTAAAATAATCATTTGTTAGGTCACCTTATATGAATGCAGGGCCATAAAATGCATGTGTGATCTTGCTATAGTGTTTATGCATGTGGAGATAAGCATTCATGGATGAAATGAAAGTTTAACGGTCCAATGACCGAGCCCTGCAGAACACCGTGGACTTTGAATGAGAAACGTCGATCGGGAAAGATGCCGTCACTGTTGTCTTGGCGATTAGGGGAGAAAACCTAGATCACACATGCTGCCTTGCCTCTTCTGACCTTGTAGGTGACCTTTCTCCTTGGTTTGTGACCATAAGGAGGGAGAACAGGCAGAGTTGTCATCTCTATGGATACCGACAAATGTTGATGGGCGATGTTAACTGACAGGCCTCTGATGTCAGACAGCCGTCTGACACTAAGCGCTGACCCATCATAACCTGGGAGTTGGTCTTGTTGCCCTGGTGATTGGGGCTTATACGATCACTGCAAGATGCTTTAGAAGCCTGAGAACTTCTGGGAAACACGTTGACAGACCCTGAGACTTTGAGCTTAGTCAAGTTTTTTTTTTTTGTGTGTCACGCTTGTAATAATTGTTTCAAAGCAGCTACAGAAAATCTTGATGTTAATATTTAAAATATTATCGCTTTAAAAAAACAAAACAAAACCAAACAAACAAACAAAAAAACTAAAGTATTTATTTTACGCATTCAATTCATTTAAAAATGCCTACATATGATTACTTACTTTTGTGTAGAAAATCTGAAGAAAATCTGTGAAAACACGGTGATCAGGATTGTAAATCTTTAAAAAGGACATAAAAGCACTGTAAAATTATAATCTGTGTTATTTGATGAAAATGTTTTTTTTTTTTTTTTTTTTTTTTTAATCTGATTCAGCTTTGCAATAATGGTTGCCTATTTTCAGATGAATGCATTATGCACAAATGAGAGCTTCAGTATCACAGATGTGAAAACCAATCATAAGAGTCAATTTTTCAAAATTGAGATTTGTATGTAATCTGAAACCTGAATAAATAAGCTTTTCATTGATGTATGGTTTGTTATGATATGACAATATTTGGCTGAGATACAACTTTTTGAAAATCTATAATCTGAGGGTGCAACAAAATAAAAATCTTGAGAAAATTGCCTTTAAAGTTGTCCAAATGAAGTTCTTAGGAATGGATATTACTTTTCAAAAATTAAGTTTTTACATGTTTACAGTAGGAAATTTACAAAATACCTTTATGGAACATGATCTTTACTTAAAGTCCTAATGATTTTTGGCATAAAAGAGAAATCAATAATTTTGATTGAAAATACAAAGTATTTTTGGCTATTGCCACAAATATACCCCAACAACTTATGACTGGTTTTGTGGTCCAGGGTCACAAATATCAAGATTTTCAATGAATAATGACTTTAGTTTAGGTCAGTTATTGCACAAATCTGTCAAATGATGCCAAAAAACAGTGGACAAGCAATATTGAGTACTTTTATGGATCTTTGTGTCGCTCTATTTTGTCATTAGCATGGAGACAACTGACAATATTTTGCGTTCCATGAAAGAAAAGTAGTCATATGACTTAATACAGGATGACTGAATTGTCAGTGTTGTGTAATTTAATGATGTGTCCAAAGTATGGAAGAAAAGTAAAATGATGTCTGCATTTGAATGGCACAAGTAGGCCGCAGTAAATGGAGCATGAGTTACTGTTGATAAAACCACTGTCAATGTCTCAATATCTTGATGCCTTTTAATTTTTGAAACCCATTTAAAGTGTTTCTCACTGCAAAATGAAAATTCTACCATCCTTTTAATTCATTTAAACATGACTACGTATGATAACCTTCTTCTGTGGCACACAAGTGCAGAAATATTGTGAAAACACAGTGATCTCTAAAAAGGTTTTCATCTGATTCAGCTCTGAAATTTCAGTTGCTTATATTCATATGAATGCATTATGCACAAGTGTGATTTGAGAGCTACAGTATCGCAAATAGCAAGATTTTCAAACGAGTAATGACTTCAGTTTCGCAGTTTTTGCACAAATACATCAAATGACTTCAGAAGACATCGCATGGAGACAATATTTTTGCTAAACTTCCCTCTTTGTCTTCCACGAAAGATGCTTTGCAATTTCTGTTGCTTATATTCCGATGAATGCATTATGCACAAGTGCGATTTGAGAGCTACAGTATCACAAATAGCAAGATTTTCAAGGAATAATGACTTCAGTTTAATTCAGTTTCTGCACAAATCCGTCAAATGACTTCAGAAGATGTGCACAAGTCATATTTTGTTGCTGTATGTTGTCAACTGACAATATTTTGCCAAACTTCCCTCTTTGTGTTCCACAAGTAAGACTTAGTAAAGGATGACTGAATTGTCAGTGTTGTAAAACCATCCTTTTCATTCATTCTGTGGGACACAAGTGCAGAAATATTATGAAAGCACAGTAATCAGGATTGTAGATCTCTAAAAAGGACAAACTATTTCAGTTGCTTATATTCATATAAATGCATTATGCATAAGTGTGATTTGAGAGCTACAGTATCACAAATGGCAAGATTTTCAACCAATAATGACTTCAGTTTGTCAGTCCTTTTACAAATCTGTCAAATGACTTCAGAAGACATCGCATGGAGACAAAGTTTGACAATATTTTGCTAAACTTCCCTCTTTGTGTTCCACGAAAGAAGCTCTGCAATTTCTTTTGCTTATATTCCGATGAATGCATTATGCACAAGTGCGATTTGAGAGCTGCAGTATCACAAATAGTAAGATTTTCAATGAATAATGACATCAGTTTAATTCAGTTCCTGCACAAATCCGTCAAATGACTTCAGAAGACAATGCACAAGTCATGTTTTGTCGCTGTATGTTGTCAACTGACAATATTTTGCTAAACTTCCCTATTTGTGTTTCACAAATAAAACCTAGCACAGGATGACTGAATTGTCAGTGTTGTGTAAACTACACTTGAGTTGTGCAATTTGAATGGCACGTCCAAAGTAGGAAAGAAAAGTAAAACGACGTCCGCATTTGAATGGCACAAGTAGGCCGCAGTAAGTGGAGCACGAATTACTGTTGATTAAACAGTAAAAACTGAAAAAAAAAATCAAAATTATAACTAAAAGTTAAACTAAAACTTATTGCCATGGCTGTTAATTTAACTTAAATCACAACCATTTCATTAATCAAATGAAATCTGATATAAAATATAAATATTAGATGAAAAACTTGAACTTAAACTAAAAAAAAAAACAACTAAATAATAATAAAACAAAAATTAATAAAAAAAAAAAAATAATTAAATACATTAAATGACTAAATCTAAAAGCTATAAATAGAACAACTAATAAAAGCATTTAACAAAACTTGTAAAATATAAGCAAAAATTAAAATTAGAACTAAAAGATTCCAATTTATTGCCACGGTTGTTAATGTTTACTAAAATCACAACCATTTCATTAATCGAATGAAATCTGATATAAAATATAAATATTAGATGAAAAACTTGAACTTAAACTAAAAAAAAAACAACAACTAAATAATAATAATAAAAAATAAATGAATAAAAAATGTGAAAATAAATGAAATTACTAAATCTAACTAATAAAAGCACTTAACAAAATGTGTAAAATATAAACAAAAATTTAAATTAGAGCTAAAAGTTAAAGTTAATATATTCATATTAATAAATACTACAGTAACCTTGCATCAAAGTTGTCCAAAAACCAAAACAACACCCGTTCTTGTCCTAGGACAACTAAATACTATTATAAACATTAATTATTAATTATTATTATTAAGTTTATTAAAATGTAAAACTGCTTTTGTCACCCATTTAAAATTTGTCATTTGACTTCAGAAGACTTGAAACACATCATATTAAGTCATTCATGGTGGTTTTTGTCACTGTATGTGCTCATTGCATGACGAATCGTCAGTGTTGTTAAACTACTCCTTGAGTTGCGCAATTTAATGACGCGTCCAAAGTAGGAAAGAAAAGTAAAACGACATCTGCATTTGAATGGCACAAGTAGGCCGCAGTAAGTGGAGCACAAATTACTGTTAATAAAACAGTAAAAATGTAAAAAAAATTAAATTATAACTAAAAGTTTCCAACTTATTGCCATGGTTGTTGATGTTTACTAAAATCACAACCATTTCATTAATCGAATGAAATCTGATATAAAATATAAATAACTAAATAATAATAAAAAATAAATGAATAAAAAAATGTAAATTAAATAAATGAAATGACTAAATCTAAAAGCTATAAATAGAGCACAACTAATAAAAGCACTTAACAAAATTTGTAAAATATAAACAAAAATTGAAATTAGAGCTAAAAGTTAAAGCTAATATATTCATATTAATAAATACTACAGTAACCTTGCATCAAAGTTGTCCAAAAACCAAAACAACACCCGTTCTTGTCCTAGGACAACTAAATACTATTATAAACATTAATTATTAATTATTATTATTATTAAGTTTATTAAAATGTAAAACTGCTTTTGTCACCCATTTAAAATGTGTCATTTGACTTCAGAAGACTTGAAACACATCATATTAAGTCATTCATGGTGGTTTTTGTCACTGTATGTGCTCATTGCATGACGAATCGTCAGTGTTGTTAAACTACTCCTTGAGTTGCGCAATTTAATGACGCGTCCAAAGTAGGAAAGAAAAGTAAAATGACGTCCGCATTTGAATGGCACAAGTAGGCCGCAGTAAGTGGAGCACACATTACTGTTAATAAAACAGTAAAAAAGTAAAAAAAAATAAATTATAACTAAAAGTTTCCAACTTATTGCCATGGTTGTTGATGTTTACTAAAATCACAACCATTTCATTAATCGAATGAAATCTGATATAAAATATAAATATTAGATGAAAAACTTGAACTTAAACTAAAAAAAACAACAACTAAATAATAATAATAATAAAAAATAAATGAATAAAAAATGTGAAAATCAATGAAATTACTAAATCTAAAAGCTATAAATAGAGCACAACTAACAAAAGCACTTAACAAAATTTGTAAAATATAAACAAAAATTGAAATTAGAGCTAAAAGTTAAAGCTAATATATTAATATTAATAAATACTACAGTAACCTTGCATCAAAGTTGTCCAAAAACCAAAACAACACCCATTCTTGTCCTAGGACAACTAAATACTATTATAAACATTAATTATTAATTATTATTATTATTATTAAGTTTATTAAAATGTAAAACTGCTTTTGTCACCCATTTAAAATGTGTCATTTGACTTCAGAAGACTTGAAACACATCATATTAAGTCGTTCATGGTGGTTTTTGTCACTGTATGTGCTCATTGCATGACGAATCGTCAGTGTTGTTAAACTACTCCTTGAGTTGCGCAATTTAATGACGCGTCCAAAGTAGGAAAGAAAAGTAAAATGACGTCCGCATTTGAATGGCACAAGTAGGCCGCAGTAAGTGGAGCACAAATTACTGTTGATAAAACCGCCGCTAATGTCTTAAACCAGAAAGAGCATAAACACCAGACTGGAAGAACAATTAACCTGGATCATGCTGTGGTTTGCAGGCAGCGTTCACGGTCTGGAAAAGCTCCGCGTCGTGGATAGTTTCAGGCCGACGGCTCTATTTGGGCGCCGGCATGGGAAAATCTCCATGGAGACTTTCGCACACTCCTGATAATTAGAAGAATGCCGATGGCTGATTAGGACGAGGCTGGGGTCTGTGTGGTCTCACAAACACATAAAACCGCCTGCACGTTTTCATCCACGTTTACCGTAAGTGCGGACACATGCGGGTCCGATGTGTATCGTGCAGTAAATGCATGCTGATATTAGAGACAACACGCACTCACCACTTCCATCATGAATGTGCAAAACACAAACCACACACTCACGCTCAGCCCCTTCCCAGAAACCCCCTGATGGACGGTTTGACCAGTATGACGGCATCCCCGGGCGCTTTGAAGCGGCTGTGTTTATGTGATATGAGGGGGTGACGCGTCTGCCTGCCCTGTTGATTTTGAGCCATGTTGCAGATTTTCGTGACAAAGTGTTGAAAGTTTTGGCTCTCTCTGAAGCCGCCGCTAAGTTGGAATTTCGGCTGGCAGCGCGCAGGTCTGCAGGTTCAGTGTACGCTGTGTTGTTCCGTGTGAGCGTCGTCATGGCAACGCTACGTTTATCGTAGTCGAGAGAGAGAGAGGCTACTGTTGCCGTTGCCTGG